>OU015494.1:106705450-106712950 GCA_907164885.2 Dolomedes plantarius | reverse complement strand
GCAACAGCTGAATGTAAGTAACAAATAAAATATGTTTAATATTAGAAAATCATTTGTTTCGAAATATTTTGTATGCTCAAAATATAGTGTTCTTAGTTTAATTTGGAATTAAATGAGTATACTTCAGTATAGATCATTAAGGGTAGGAAATGATAATATTAGCTAAACATCTTTTATACTCATATTGAATTATTTTTTAGGTAAAAAAATTTTCGGAAGATGTTTCTTTACTTACACTTCACGCATTTTCGGAGCATATCTTAAGCATTTTATGAAGATAGGAATAAGAATACTTAATGTATATTTTGTTTCATTCGAACGTTATAGCTATCAAAATTTCTTCTAATTGCATGAACTATTGTTTTTAATTTTCATAAACATAATTAAAAGTAAATACAAAACCTTATATATATATATGAAAAGTCGAGACAGTATATATAATTGTTTAAGAAAAATGTTAAAATAAATCTCAATAAATTTTATGCCTTATTTAGAAAAATAAATATGCACTATCCTACGATATTTAAGTCAAGACACTACCTCATTATACACTGCTGGCCACTGTAAATGCAACACCCTGAAGGAAACATGCCAATAACATGAAATTTACAACATGCATTAGCGGAGGTGAGATATGCAAATGATTAGAATTTCAGAGCAGACGCACATCACGCGCGCCTGTGGCGCCACTTCAAAGCGCTATTTAAGGCTTGGAGATTTCGACGATTTCAAGTTCGGCAATTGTGTATTTCTTGTGGTTTTTTCAAAAAAACGATCAATTATGCCTCGTCGAAAACAGCGATCATCTTTTGATCAAGTATCCGAGTTCGACAGAGGAAGGATAGTGGCCTACCGAGATTGTGGATTATCTTTCAGGGAAATCGGTAGTCGTGTTGGACGAAACCAAACAACTGTAATGCGGATATGTGATCGTTGGATGCAGGAGGGTACGACGGACCGGTGTGTTCGATCGCATCCACCTCAGCGCACCACTTCACGTGATGACAGGCAAATTGTGCGCATGGCAGTGACGGATCGCTCAGTCACATCACGAACCATAGCACAGCACATGCAGTCTGTATCGCATCATCCAGTGTCTGCGCGTACCATTGGACGCCGTTTACAGCAGAGTGGTCTGTCCGCAAGACGTCCATTGCTTTGTCTACCCTTGATGCAGAACCACAGACGTCTCTGCCGCCAATGGTGCGATGACAGAAGGATGTGGACGGCAGAATGGAATGAAATTGTCTTTACTGACGAGTAATGCTTCTGCCTGCAACACCACGATGGTCGCATTCGAGTCTGGAGACAACGTGAAGAGAGGATGCTGAACAGCTGCGTTATGCACCGCCACACTGGTCCTGCACCGGGTATTATGGTATAGGGCGGTATTGGATATCACTCTCGCACACCTCTAGTACGCATTGCCGGTACTTTAAACAGCCAGCGCTACATCTCCGAGGTGTTGGAGCCAGTTGTCCTTCCTTACCTTCAGGGCTTGCCCACAGCCATATTTCAACAGGATAATGCGCGACCACACGTGGCACGCATTGTCCAACGTTTCTTCGTCAATCGCCAGATTGAATTGCTTCCCTGGCCGCCTCGCTCTCCAGATCTTTCGCCGATAGAAAACATGTGGTCCATGGTTGCTCTACGAATGACCCAGATTCCATCCCTAGCTGCCACAGCAGATCAACTTTGGCAACGTGTGGAAGCTGCTTGGTCTGTTGTACCTCAAGAACTCATCCAAAGTCTCTTTGAATCAATGCCGAGGCGTGTGGCAGCGGTGATCTCCAACAATGGCGGCTACTCTGGCTACTGATTTTGGCAGGAACCACACTTCACAGAAGTCTATAAATTTAATCATTTGATACTTGGTCAACATGTTATCTACAAAATAAATTTTGTTGTGATATATCTTGTCTTTCTTGGTGTTGCAATTTGGGTGGCCAGCAGTGTATATAAAGTAATATTTATGTATGCAATATGTATCTTTTTGTTAGAATGTGATAGTTATTTGTTTTGCTGACTTAGATAGATATTTGTGTTTGCAATTGTAACAGATATGATTAAAGTAAATTTTAATTTTGATATATCTTTTCTTTTCCTTATTATCTAGGGAAATATTTTGTGTTTCGTTTAAGGTTGTGTTTAATTTAAGTGTTTTCTTTTTCGGGATTGCCTTCATAATTCTTCAGCATTTTCTCTAAAATCACATATCAAACATTTCTACTTTTAGGTATTTCTTGCCTGAATGAATAAACTTCGATCACCTTGACAGTAATCATGATGGATTTTAAGCCTACACATACTCGTACATGCATGGGTTCTGTTACCACATTTTAAGGTGTCACAATAATTCTTCGTCACGTTTTAAATATAAAGATGGTATAAAATTAGAATTTTTTTTAAAGAAAATATAAAAACAAACATTTTAATCCTTTTTTTTCCGATGTAAAATAATGAATTATAATTGAAAATCTTGCCAATCACGTCAGGGAGAAGTTATACATATAATTTAGTAGTAATTTACTCTCGAAATCGATTGTAATTTTCATTTCTAAGCAATTTTTATAATCACCATTTTCTTTCTGCTGTCAGATAAATAAGCAGACGTTTAATTGTCCAAATCAGCATGAAAGAAGCCATTTAACAAAAAGAAACTTTTTCAATTTTGCAGCTCATGCTTGAAATAATCGAACGGCATTCTTGTCTCTTTTCCGATGGCGCAAAATTAAATTCAATACTAAAAGAAAAACATATTCAATTAAATCAATGTAAGGATTTCCAAATTTTCTTAAAATTGACAGAAAGTTTATAAAGAGAAAGCTTCTGTAAATATTGCTTGTATAGCTGCTTAAAATTACATGGTTACATTTTCCATGAAAGAAATTATTGCAATGAAAACTTAATCATCTTTATATTTGAATTGAGAAAAAAAATGTAATTAACCTTTAGTTCACTGTGACATTTTCTTTTTCGTACATATACATGAAAAGTAATTCTTGAAATATTTTTTTCCAAAAAGTAGCTGCTAAGTACGTATTTCCATTTACTTGTCACATTCTGAATCGATTTTGAAGAAAAGATAATCAGCATTTATTGAATCGAAATGTTTCGTTCTTTTTTAAATCAATGAATTTCCCATTTAACAGTACTTACATATTACGTTAGATGAAAAATGTCTGAAGAGACACATACTTTTTTTTAATGACATTTTGTGTCAAGTAAAATGACATTTCAAAATAAATTCGTTTTGCTAATTTAATTTGCTTTGCAATTTTTCTCGATGAAAAAACTGTATAAAAGATAGCTGAATTGAAGAAAGTAGAAATGAATCTTATTTTCATCAATATTCAGTGCTTGAAGAATTTATAAGTGCGATAAACGGTTTTTAAAGCTCATGCGTGTCCTTGAAAATAAGCAAAGTTATGTTTTTGGCACGATGATATAGAACAGTTCAAGCTCTAACAAGAGATGTATAATTAGATTAATTTATTTAAACATTTAAACGCAATTACTGAGAAATAATAATACAAAATATTACAACATGCATTTTCTTTTAAAACCTATTTCATTCAAGCTTTTGCTTATAAATTTAATGAGAAGCAAAGGAAGTTTTAAATACGACACGTATAGTTGCTTGCCTTGCAGAAAGTATGGTTTGGATTCAAAATCTTATGGAGAATGTTGAATTTGCATTACAATCTAGGTTCAAAAACTACAGAATATGTACTTTTCTAGATGAACTCTTCCGCAAGTACAGTGGTACCTCGTACTCGCCGTAGATTGATTCCAGAAGACACGACGAGTACCGAACAAAATTTTCTCATAAGGTGTAGTGTAAATTGAATAAATTCGTTCCTGAACACCAGAAATTTCACATTTTACTAAGAAATTTATAAATGATGGGGTTGTTGTTTTTTTGTACAAAATTTTTAAACTAGACAAACATCTTTTGAAACGATAATTAGATAAAACACAATTTATCTTCACTCACTATAAAATTCTAACTTACGCGATGATATAAACAGGGCTAAGTTTGCCTTCAGCCAGTCCTTTGTATAAATGTTCCAATGATTATCGGAAATCAAGTGCATAGCTTTTCTGATAGCTTTCATTAAAATTAAATTTTGTTTAACAACTTGTAATTCATTTTATTCTGGAATTAGCGACAGTTAGTGGCCGACTACTGAATCAGCATCGAGGTTATCATGGTTGAAGTATTTCTAGTTGAGATACAGTCATTTATCTTGCCCATGATTATCCATCCTAGCAAAGTGTGCACAGCTATGACACCACTATCTAATTTCTGAAGTTTTCCAGTCAAAATATTTCCAACTGTATCAGCACCTAAAAGAATTTCTATTGGCAGATTTTCCCGTTCTGAATCTGTAACGCGAAGGTTTTTCTGTATTATCCCTTTCATCCAAGGTCCTGGCGGCAAACTTGGTATAGAGCCACAAATTTTTGGTTGATCTAATAGTTGAATATTGCAAGAATAACTGTTATCAATGCTACTAATACGCAAACTATAGCATTTGTGGTCTTCTTTCTGTGAGGTAACTCCACCAAAAAGTGAGTGTACTAACGTTTCAGATCCTACTAGTCTACATCCCATTTTTTCGACAGTGTCTTTTAATATATATGAACGCTGCGAACCAGTATCATAAAGGACCCTTACTCTTTGTTTCTTTCCGTTAGCATTAATATTAATCCCACTTTTAGGCAGACAAAACATCACTTTTTATCTTTAATAAGATTATGCTTTCGGTTAAGATCCATTTTAGGGGCTGAAAAACAATCTTTAGTTTCGTGATGTTTATCACAAAATAGGCAATTAGTTTCTTTGTTCCTACTAGTTATTTTCTCACCAGCAAAGAGATCATTTGCTGTGGGAACCGAAGCTTCTTTACATTTTCTCTCTTTCCACAACTTAGTTTCACTCAATTTAAATCCCGATTTTGCTAGAGAAATTTTTTGCTGCCCTTCTACTTCGTTTCTCAAGAATGTCAACAGCTGTTTTAACTTATCGTAATAAGAATTATCTTGAGAACTAATTGCAGCATTTCTCAGCCAAACTCTTAAAATTTCTTCCGGAATACACGATTCTACCATTGGAAAGAGCATTGCAGCGTATTTATCGCTAGTCATGCCTATGGATTCTAATGCTCTTAAGTACGATTCTAATTTATCATATAATTGTGCTATATTTAGTCTCCCTTTCTGAACCGTATCATGTTTTATTACGAGACCTAGCATTTCTCGAACATAAAATTCGATTAATAACTCTTCTCTTCCAAACCTATTTGTTAAACACTCAATAACTTTATCATAATTATCTTCAGTTGAAGGGAAAGCTCTCTAATATATCCCGTGCTCTAGTACCATGTATAATTGCCTGTAGTAAATAATGGAATTTATCTTCCTTTTCAAGTAATTTGTCATCATCTATGCGCTTAAACTGAATGTTAACCAGTCTTTAACATCACCTCCAAATTGTTTCAGTTCTATTTTTGGCAACTTTAGTTTACGTTTATTCAAAGTCAGTGATATACTTACCGACGCAGAATAATCAGTTGGCGACGTCTGGCTAGCAAAAAATGTTTCTATTCTAACTCGTATTACGTCCATTTTTTCTTTATATCCTTCAATACACTCAAATTCACTAGAATAATCTTCGTCTGTTTTGTATTCTACACTTAAAATTTGGGTATCCCAATTACTAAGTTCATTATGTAAGCGATCTAGGGTAGAGATTTTTGTTTTTATTGCTTCAATATCCGGCGTCTCTAAGCCTAATTCTTCTACGATAGCGTTAAATGTTTTTGTAAACGCTGTTCTGACTGGCTTTCTTTGCCTCTTCAGAGCTTCCATAATTTAAAGAAATATTAAGAACAAATGAAATATTTATTTACTTACGATAACCTACTCGAATCACGTCCGGGTCACCAAATGTTGAGATTTGAAAGAACTACGCGTTCTCCTTTCTCCTCTAAACTTTATTATACAAACATATTATTTTTAAACACTCAAAAACTTATCAAACATCGATGATTCCACCATCGACAGAGAAACTCCTGCGTTCAACGAGCAGTTACATTTTCGAGCCAGGGAACAAGTGAGATGAAAATTAAAGCAAGATATGACGTAACACCAAGTGAGATTAAAATAAGATATGACTTCAGACTTGGATAGTTGCATCGCCTTACCATCACGTCCCAAATGTGCTCTGTGGGAGAGAGATTTGGTGACCTAAGTGGCCAAGGAAGTATTCGGCAAGCTTGAAGAAAATTCATACCAACACGTGCCATATGCGGGTGGGAATTCTCTTGTTTAGAAGTAAATTCGGGGTTGCGAAAGGGAAACGGAAACAAAACGGATCGCAGAATGTCTTCTACGTACCGATGAGCTGTAAGTGTGTCACCAATAACTACCAAAGAGGTCCGGTAAACGACTGGTACTTTATTGTCTGCCATGGTAGAGTTCTTACATTCAAAGTTGATAGAGGTGGAATCACTAGTTTTGCCGGTGGCTACTTGAGGTACCTATAATATGATCGGCTAAACAAAACCTTTCCCACTTTTAAAAAGTTTAATACTGCCCACCCCTGGTCACCTAACTTGCTTTAATTTATCTAGAAAGGACTTTATTACCGATCCTAGGCTATTAAAGAACCTTTTGGGTATTTATGAATTCGTGGAAGACCAGGAAGGATTAGAAACAATAACAATAACAAGGGGATCCGGCTATCAAAGGACATGGCACCCCAGACCATAACGCCCTGTTATGGGTCTGTGTGACGTGCGATAGTAAGGGCAGAATCCCCACCCTGTCCTGGACGTGTCCAGACACGTCTTCGGTGGTCGTCAGGACACAGTTTAAAACGGGACTCGTCACTAAATACTATACGTCCCGTCAGCGCAGTTCCAAGTTGATCGGGTTAAGCAATTCTGTAATTGGGCTTACGATGTACAGCTATGTGAAATTCAATTTCAGTCATCAATTATTTTTATTTTATTTCCTCGATTCATTCTTTATTGTTGTATACATCACTAGGTATAAAGTATGCGAATAAATGCTGTAAAAATGACGAATAAAATTCAATGTACCTCAATATTTTAATAACAATATTACGACTGTATAGAGGTTTAAAAATGTATATGTTTTTAGTGTTTAATCTGTTAAACATTTATTGAAATGCATTCGGATGCAATTTCATTTAAAAGAGAACTGTCACTCGAAGTATTTTACTTTATGCTATGAATATATCTATCTTCTGATAAATAAAAACGGTCATGTTATTCATTACAAAATCAATATACTTACCCCCCCCCCAAAAAAAAGTGCCAAAAATAAGTTAAAATGGTCATGTTTCTATAAAAAAATGGCTCCAATTCCAGCGAAATATTTAAATCATGAAATAATTATCAACACCATCACCAAAAAATTTGAAGTCCAAATAAGTGTAACCCAGCGGACTACCAAAAAAACGAAATG